>JAQPPZ010003011.1:0-21877 GCA_028583015.1 Wollemia nobilis
AACCAAAAATTTAACAGAGATGATAAAAATCCCTACCTCTTCTCTGCCTGCTCCGGTTGCCTCTGAATTTCTTCTCTGAAAAGTTGCAGACAGAAATTCGTCCCTTAGTGAGACGAATTGCAGAACAGAATTCGTCCCTCCCAAAGACGAATTTGAATTCGTCTCAGGGTCAGATGAATTGCAGTTAAGAATTCGTAACAGTCAGAGACGAATAGCAGTCTGCAACAAAAAAATGTACCTGTCAAGCACAAAACACAAAACTTTAATCAGTTTTCTATGATTTCAAAAACCAGGGAATAGCGTCCCACCGTGATCGCCACTGAAAGCATGAGATTTCGGGCAAAGGAAACACTGATTGCGATTGCATTCAAAATCAAGTACGTTTAAGTCCTAGAAATGTAAAGTGCATGAAGGACGCATTAAAACGAGATATAAGAAAATGGATAAAACATAGCCCTTTCATTAAAATTTCTTGATCTCTGTTACAATGATGCCTCCTCCCTTTTCAGGGGCTAGGAGCACTAAAAGAATTTGATTACAATCACTTAATGTTCCTCTTTCTGCGTGCCCACGATTGAAATGGACGAGCCAAGATGATGCCACCACTGATGTCGATGAGTTATTCACCTCTGCTGCTTCTCCTGTGAACAAAGAAACAACCAAGATGTCAGTAGCACCTACCGCAAATGAAAAGTGTTCGTTCTCTAAAATTAACAAAATATGCATGTAAACATTTGCCTGAAACAGTAAATACAGTGAGTCCAAATGGCTTGAAATCTTGACAGAAGATAGAAAAAGTTACCAGAAGGCCATTGCCACTGAGACAGCTAGCCAATCTTCCTGCAATTGGAATTCGTCCCTGGGCAGGACGAATTCTGACTGCAATTCGTCCCTGGGTGGGACGAATTCTTCTGTGTTGAAGAAGCCGACCTACTGCTGCTCCAATTTTGATTCCCGAGACCTACAAAATGCCTGCAAACAAGGGGGTTATGTAATTGGGGCCATTTTGGGACGACCCAGATGGTCGGATTCTCCCAATTTGGCCTCTACCCTCGGGAATTTGATCTTGCCACCTGCAAGTTAGTGAAACAACAAAGCGACACAAAACATACTAGAATCTGATCAAAAGTTATGAACTTGCAGCTATGAGTTAACCAAACATGATAACACAAAATGCAACCTAAAAAAGTAATCTAGAATGCTCTAAAACTTAGAAAGTGCGGGGGTGCCCAAGTGGGCCTGCCACCGTTGGCACTTGGTTTCGACGCCAATCCACTAGGGATGGGCCCAAAACCTCTTAGGATTGGGGGGTCGGCGAATTGGTTGGTTCAGGTGTCCATGTGTTGGATTTGGGTCAGGTTCAAGCTTCCAAAAGCCACCCAACAACCTCCCTTGCAAAAGAGATTGGTGGATGCGAGAAAGTGAACCAAAAGGGATGCAAGTGGGTCTTCAACTCGACAGCACTTCGTTGCTTGAAATCTCCTTCAACCTGTCTATTTTGGGTGAGAAAAGTCCCACCTTTTATAGACCCATGGGGTCTCTTTTGAGATGGAAGCACAAATGCCATGTGTTGGTCATAGGTGCCATGTGGCAGTCATGTCTTCCCATGAGGGAGGGGAGTCCTCCATTGACTTGGGCTTTCATAATTGCCCTTGTGATAGTCCTCTAACGACCTATCTGTCCACCCACACATGCATGCGAGGTAGGAGTCATCAACTGACTGTCCTGGGATGCCACTTGGCACCATTCTTCTTTTTGCCCGTTAAACTCAGAATTCGTCCTACCTAGGGACGAATTCAGAATTCGTCCCTGGGTGAGACGAATTCCAGTTAGTATTCGTCCCTGGGTGAGACGAATAGTGAGCAAAGTGTCCAAATGTGCCAAATTGCTTCTTGACCTTACAAAATTGCTATGAAAGTGGTTAAGACCACTGTTTGACCTCTGAGGGCTGCCCTGGGGGCTATGTTTGTCAACACGATCAGTGTTTGCAGTCACGTAATCGGATTGGTGTTGTTTTGGTGTCTACACCTAGTGCATAATAGTTAGGTGCAAGGGCTTCTTGACCTAAAATAAGAAGTATTAAAGAAGTTCAGATAGATGTTGGGGTGAACATAAAGGTTGGGAAGCCCTTTAACAAAGATGCAAGGTTGAGAGAGGTGTCCACAAATATCATGGATGGAATCCAAACTCAATTAAAATTTGTGAAGGAGCCTAAAGGTTAACAACTTCAGTTAGATTCATTTCGTCACTCCTCTAATGTTTAAATGGAGGAAATTACAAAAAATATCTTATATGAATCTACTTTATTGGAATATAAGAGGCCTTAATGGGACCTCCAAGCAGTAGGTTCTAGCTTCTATTAGGATAGACTATAATCCATATATTATTGTTTTATAGGAAACTAAAATGAATAGTAGTAGTGTAGAGGCGGTTAAAAGGTCAGCTTAGAAAGAAGTTGAATTTATGGTAAATTCAGCCAATGGTGCCTCAGGAGAACTTCTGTGCATGTGGGATCCCAAGTTAATAGATGGGTCAACCCCTTATATCTATAATAGAGTTATAAACCACTTGTTTTCTTCTAAATATTCAAGATTTAAATGGATTACTTTTAATATTTATGCTCATAAATCTGGCTTCAATAGATTAATTCTCTAGGATTGTCTAAGCTCCATGAGAGAAATTTTCAAAGGAAAAGTCTGGTTATTAGCAAGAGATTTTAATATTCCTTTGTATCCTTGTGATAAAATGGATGGGTCTCTAAATTCTAGTAGTATGGAGGAGTTTTCTTCATTTGTTAATTCCCAAGAACTAATGGATATTGACCTAAAGGGATCTAGATGTACTTGGAGCAATAAACATATTGGCATCCAAAACATCTAGATTAAGCTCAATAGAGTCTATGTGTCTAAGGAAGGAATCCACAATTTTGGAGATGCTTCCCTCTGCTCTCTCCCCAAATTGGCTTATGATCATAATCCACTCTTACTACAAAAAGTGTAGGACCCGACATTCTTTTCCAGACCCTTCAGATTTGAAGCTATGTGGTTGCATCATCCAAAATTGGAACCCAAGGTCAAAGAGTGGTGGTAACAAAGATTTTCAAGCTCTCCACTTGCTTAGCTGACCTCCAAGTTGAGATACACCAAGACTAACCTAAAGGATTCAAACAAAAATATATTTAGGAATGTGTCTTTAAGGAAAAATTATTTATGCACACAACTCAAGGAGCTGGAATCTACTATTGAAGAAACTGGTCTAATTGAGGATCAGAGTTGTAGAGAAAAAATCTATTGTCAAACCTTCATAATATGTTGGCAAAAGAAAAGATCATGTGGCACCAGAAGGCCAAAATTTTATGGCTCAAAGAGGTTTATAACAATATGAAAGTTTACCACACTTCTCTTTGAGACATAGGAGTCAAGAAAATTAAAGAAATCTAGAAGTTTGATATATCTTTAATAGAGGATATTGAGGAAAAAATAAGGGAAGCAATTGACCGTTTTAAATATATCCTTTTCTCTAATGCTAATAGGGATTTGCAAGTTGAAGAAATGATGCTCCTCAATATTCCTTCCTTGGTCTTTGATGAAATGAACAAAGCACTTTGTGACCCATTTAGGGATGATGAAACTAGAGAAGAATTTTTTGCTATGGGAGATCTTGAAACTCCAGGTCCAAACAACTTCCCTCCAATATTTTTTCAAAAATTCTACCACATCATAGGCACTGATATTTGTGGGGATCTCAAAGATATTCAATGTTTGAATTTTAATCTCATAGGATGTGAGCTTGACATTTCTCATGCTTATTTCTAAATTGATACATGCTAAAGAGTTCAAAGATATCCAACCTATTAGGTTATTCAATACCCTATTTAAAATCTTGACTAAAACAATGGCTAAGAGGATAAAACCTCTCCTCCTAAATATCATCGATTATCTGTAGAGTGGCTTTGTAGGTGGAAGGTAAATTTTATATGGGATTGTTGTGGTTCATGAGGTTATTCACTTAGTTGCTAAAAGTGGTAGATCCAAGATGCTTCTTAAGCTTGATATGAACAAAACATATGATAGATTCTCCTACGACTTCCTATTTAGAATCATAGATAAATTCAGTTTTAAACAAAGTTGGATAAAGCTGATAAAAGCCTACATCTCCTCTGCAATGTTTTTAGTTATTATTAGAAAATCCCTAACTGAGTATATCTAGAGTTGTAAAAGAATTCATCAACGGGACCCTTTGTCCCCATATTTATTCATTTTACTGGTTGAGTCTCTTAGTATATCTATCAAGGTAGATCCTACCATTAAAGGTTTAAAATTGGCCCATGTCATTGACCCTATATCCCACCATTAATTTTTTGATGATACATTTCTTTCCTTCCTAGCATCGATCCTGCAAGCTAAGGTAGTGAATAATATTTTAATGGTCTTCGAAAAAGCAATAGGTTAGAAAGTGAACTTCATAAAAAGAAAAAACAAAATCTTCAATACCCCCTCTCACCTTGAAGAGGCAGATTGTAAGTATTCTAGGTTGTAACATTGATTCTCTTCCTTCAATGTATTTGGTTGAATGAGAAAGAAGGAAATGTCTTCCAAAATCTAAAGTTTCTTCTTAGTGACATCTTCATGGAAATTCAATATATTTCAGTATAAAGAGATATAATATAAATAATCTCCAACTTTCTATCAAAAGAAGAATGTGACAGGAAAACAAAGATGTTCTTAATAACGCTTATGGGTCTTCTCATAATTTGGTTATTGTCTTCTTTGTCAATGAAAGGAGCCCTAAACCTACAAATTATTTAGACATTGTTGGTCAATATGGAAATTCATGGTACAAGAATAAACTAAGAAGAGTATTAGTTGTATCAAACAATTACAGATGTTTTAACCAATATTTCTAACAATAAACCAATTACGAAGAAAATAAAAAACCAATGTTTATCTTTGTTTTTGGCAGTGTCTTTGATTGCATAACCGTTTGCCACATTTCTTTTGTTGCTCCACAATGTCTTTGAAGAAATTGGGGATTCCACAATTACAAGGATTGTATTTATAAAGCAGAATAACCTGAGTGAGAGTGTGATACGATCTTAGACTTCAAGGTTTGGCTGTAGAGATCCTCTGAGTTCATGTGTGTCGTTCTATGGAAAGTTTGAGGGCTTGCGGTCTTCAGCCTATCCTCATAACAGAATGGAAGGAGTGTGTGTGGGTGTAGATATTTTTGGCAATAGGATGTGGTGCAACACTAGGATTAATGTAACTAGAGCACCTCAGGCCATAACGTTGGCCATTTCAAAATCTAAATTTGTGAAAGACTATGACATAAAGTTTGCTTGCACCAAGGGTGTGGTGCAAGGTATGGATGCGCCAAGGGTCTGGCACAATATTCGGATGTGCCAAGGGTTTGGCATAATATCTACTTGCGCTAAGGGTGTGGTGCAAGGTTCAGATGCACCAAAGGTCTAGTGCAATATCAGGATGCGCCAAGGGTCTGGCACAGGTGATGTTATCCGATCTGTTAGGGCATCAAATTTGGTTTAATTTTCTAACACCCTCCTTTAAACCATATTTCACAAAAAAATTGACACCCAACATATCCCAGAGCCTATTGAAGTCTTCCTCCTTCAAAGTTTTTGTAAAAATATCAGCTACCTGTTCTTTTGACTTGTAAAATAGAAACACAAGTTCGTCAGCTTTCACCAGCTATATGATGAAGTGGTAGCAGATATTGATATGCTTCATCCTGCCATGGAACACTAGATCCTTTAACAATGCTATGGTGGAATTATTATCATAGAAAATGGTTTTCGCCCCTTTCGATGGATGATTCAGCTCACCCAAGATTTTTTGTAGCCATACTGCTTGGCATGCGGCTGATGTGGCGGTAACATACTCTGCCTATGTAGTGGACAACGCAATTATCTGTTGCTTCTTGGATGACCTTGAAACTTCTCCCAATCCAATATGGAAATCATAGCTAGAAGTGGTCTTTCGATCATTAGTGTTGGCAACCCAATCACTATCTATGTAGCCAACCAGTTCCAGCTGGTCTTTTCTAGCATAGAAAATTCTATGGTTTCGTGTCCCATTGACATAGCGCAAAATCCTTTTGTCTGCTTGCTAGTGCGTGTCCTTTGGAGTCTCCATAAATCTATTGATCAGGCTCACTCCATACATCATATCGGGTCTAGTTGCAGTCAAGTACATGAGACTGCTAACTAACCTCTTAAACAAGGTTGGATCAACATTTTTGCTAGAATCCATCTTGCTCAGCTTCAGACCTGTGGCAATAGGTGTGATGGCAGGTTTTCTGTCCTCCATATTAAACCACTTCAGGACATCCTTTGCATACTTACCCTGAGAAATGAAGATGCCATCTATAGATTGGACAACTTCAATACCTAGAAAGTATTTCATCAACCCTAAGTCCATCATATTGAACTCCTTCTTCATGGCTATTCTAAATTGGTCAAACAACACGTTATTGTTTCTAGTGTAAATCAGATCATCTACATACAATAAAATGATTATCGTCTCGCATTCTAGGTTTTGCTTCAGGTATAGGGTGTGCTCATATGGGCATTTCATGAACCCATTCTCTTGAAATTAAGCATCAATCCAACTATACCAAGCCCTGGGTGCTTGTTTCAACCCATACAGGGCCTTCTTTAGCTTTAGGACTTTACCTTCTTGTCCTTCCAACCCATAGCTTGGTGGTTGGTCTATATAGACCTCTTCTTCCAAAACTTTGTTCAGGAATGCAGACTTGACATCCATCTGGTACACATTCCAGCATTTCTAGGCTGCTAATGTCAGGATCATTCTAACTGTGTCAAGTCAAGCTACAGGTACATACACCTCATGATAGTCAATGCCTAAATTTTTTTTGTAGTCTTTTGCCACCAATCTAGACTTGTGTCGATCAACTCTACCTTGGGCATTAAACTTATTTTTTTATACCTACTTGACCCCAATTGTCTTCTTCCCTACTGGGAGATAAGTCAACTACCATGTCTTGTTTTTCTCTATGGCCTCAATTTCCTCATCCATCACCTTCACCAATTTTTTATTCTGAATTGCTTCTTAAAATAAAATTGGATAACACTCAAAAAATAAAACAAAGTCAGACTGTTCTTCTTCTTGAAGTCGGGTTACCTCATAGATGTCTTGCAAGCTCCTCGTCTTTGTAGGTGTCCTCAAGTTGGAGATTATGCTTACAATATGAGGCATTTGTGATGATGATGCGGTGCTACTGCTGGCTCCAGAGTTGCTACTTGAAGCTACAGGTTGATGCACTCGTTCTTCTTCTACGTCCTTAGACTCAATGACTGCTGGTTCTGGCTGACCAGTCTTTGATTTCTAGTTCTAGGATTCATCCTCTAGGAACTTCACATCTCGAATTATAATTATCGTCTTCATCATAGGATTATACAACCTATATGACCCAGTGAATATGCATTTCTCAGCTTTGTCATCCAAATTCTTCCTCTTCTCATCTAGGACATGTGCATATGCTATGCACCTAAAAACTCTGAAATGAGCAATGTTTGGCTTCTAGTTGCTCCATGCCTCCTCCATAATGGTTCTTTCTCTTCAACATACTTCGTGCCATCTCCATAATAGTTCTGTTCTTCCTCTCAGCTACACCATTTAGCTATAGTGTGTATCTGGCAGTAAGCTACCTACGAATTCTAGTTTTCTTACAAAAGTTTTGGAATTCATTGGAGATATACTCACCTCCTCCATCTATCCTGAGAGTCTTCACCTGGTAGCCACTTTGTTTCTCAACCAGAGCATTGAACTCCTTGAATTTTCCAAACGCCTCTGAATTTTTTTTGATGGTATATACCCATGTCCTCTAACTAAAGTTGTCAATGAAAGTAAAAAAATATTTTTTACTGGAAAATGTGCTGGTCTGCATTGGACCATAAATTTTGAAATGCACCAGCTCCAATGGTTGTGAAGCTCTCCAAGACTGTCCTACAGGGAATGCATCCATGTGCTACTTGCCAACTAAGCAACCCTCACAAAATTGATTTGGTTGCTCAATAAGGGGTAAACCCTTCACCATCTGTTTCTTGTGCAACAAGTTTAGGCCACTGAAGCTCAGGTGACCAAATATTAGATGCCACAACTAGGTAGCATCCTTCTCAACTGCACTAAAAGACATTAGAGATTTATTCTAAATCTAGAACAAAAACATCTTGTTTTTAGTCATGGACACAGTTGCAATCTGCTCATGCTCCTTGTCTTTGATGGTGCAAAGTACATCCTTGAATTGAACAGTGTACCCCTTTTGCACAAGTTGCCCAACGCTCAACAAATTGTGCTTCAAACCAGGTACATAATAGACATCAGTGATCTGCTTCTTTTTACCTTGCTTAGTATGAATGAGGATTTTTCCTTTCCCCATTACAGGAACTTTGCTGTTGTTCCCCATTTTCACCTCAGACTTGATTATTTTATCCAGTTGTGAGAACATCTCTTTTTTCCCCGTCATGTGGTTGTTGCAACCACTTTCGAGATACCAGATATTCTTTTGGCTCTCGTCGTCAATACTGCAAGTTAGCAACACATTTCCACTAGCATCTCTACACTCTCCATTATCAGGCTCATATGTGTAGTGTACTTTCTGTTGGTTATCTTTAGCCATCTTTTTTATACACTAAAAAATATAGTGGCCGAATTTCTTGTAGTTATAACATTGGATCTTTGATTTATCCTTTCTCTAATAAGATCCTCCTTGATAGTTTTTGTTGTTGCCTCTTCCTCTTTGCTAATGGAAGTTGCAACCGGTCTCTCCATCATTGGAGTTTGACCTTCCTCCTTGCTTGTTGCCTTTCCCATGCTTGCCTCTTCCTCTTCCTCCTTGAGAACCTAAGGCTCCTTGGTGGTAGTTTTCTCTACTATTATCTCAAAATGAGACCTGCACTTTGAATGCTTGTTCTAGTGAGGTCTGAGTTGAGCGACTCAGCCTCTGCTCATGTGTTTGTAGAGAACCCATGAGCTCATCCACAAAAAGGGTTGTTAAATCCCTCGATTCTTCAATTGCATATCCCTCGATTCTTCAACGGTGTGGCGCAAGGTATAGATATGCCAAGGGTCTGGCATAATATTCGGATGTGCGAAGGATCTGGCACAATATTTGCTTATGCCAAAGGTGTGGTGCAAGGGTCAGATGCGCTAAAGGTTTTGTGCAATATCAGGATGCGTCAAGGGTCTGGCACAGGTGGAGAGTGCGCCCGAGATGGGGCACAGACTGGGAGTGTGCCCGATCTTGGACGCACTTGGCAGTTGCTCTCGAGATGGGGCACAAAAGGGGAGTGCACCCGGCCTTGGGTGCACTTGGCTATTGCACCCGGTCTTGGGCATAATGAAGGGTTGCACCTTGGCTTGGGCACAACCGGGGAGGAGTGCACCCGGGCTTGGGTGCACGAAGAGAGTGTGCCTCACTTGGGGTGCACAGGAGAACAATAACACCGAACTGGTGCAAAAAAAATCTAAGGAAGAATGAGATAAAACTTGCAAACCAAAAGATAAACTTTATTGATTCAAACAAACTGCAAGATGCAGTTTTACAATACAAGATTTTACAGAGAAATCTGCAACCAAGATTATAGGATAACCATAGGAGGAGTTTCCTAGAGACTGCTGCTTTGACTCCTCTGATCTGCTCAACAATTTTCCTCAGATTTCTTATGCTCTTCCTCACTTCCTCGATATCTCGATGATGTTTATTGAAAGACCACTTTGCCTTTTATATCCAGGTGGAAGGGAGGATAAGGCTTATCCTCTGACATGCGCTGCATTAGGGTTTCTACCCACTCATCGAACTGCATCTACTGACATTAATGATGATGTTATCTGATTTGTCAGGGCGTCAAATCTGGTTTAATTTTCTAATAGTTTGGTTTCTCACATGGATCGCCATTTTCCTCCTTGAAGTTTTCAACTAGGGGTAAGAACTGGGGAGGTGCATGTTCAAAGAGAAGAAAGGAGAAAGTGTGTGTGCGTGTTAGAGCGGGTGGGAATGAGGTAGCAAGTTGTAAACGAATTGCTCCTCTGCAATGGGAGTCCTCGACGGGCCCACTTCTGTATCAGTTTTTGAACGAGCAACCCCATCTTCTTCCTGTAGCAGTTGATCATCAGTTGGAGAGGCTTATAGCTGATCGGGATGCAGATGCCCAACAAGGGCCGCCTTCAACAACTAGTGCGGAACTTGTTTTGTATAGGAGAATTGTAGAGTTGAAAGCTACGGAGAGGCAAAGGTCACTTTGAAGAAATTGTTTATGCTCTAATTGTCCAAAAATTCATGGATGTTGGGGTTTCATTGATATCAAACCTTTCGACACCTGATCCTATCACAAGTAGAGTTGATACGTGGTCCAAGCAAGACCACAAACTTGAGAGGGTGCATTCTCCTGAGGCATTTGAGATGATTAAGAATCACCTTGCTCATGTTTTTGGGAACCGTATGTTAGACACAAATGCTATTGCTCAAATAGGTCAGCTGCGAGTAGGACAAGTATATGCAGCTTCTGTGATGTATGGATACTTTTTGAGAAGGGTGTCGAAGTTAAGCCTTGTAAGTTGAAATCGTATGTAGTATCTTTTGATCAAGAGACGTATACAACGATGAGGTCAAAGGAAGGTATCAGTATAATTGAAAGACATTCTGAAGCATTGTTTGGAAGGCCTGTTCAGATTCTGTCTGGTCCAGTGGCAGCTTCAAATGATGAAATTATCCGGATAAGCTTTTCAGGTTTAATTAGCCTGTTCTTAGAGGCTGTTACTTTTGGTAGCTTTCTTTGGGATGTTGAAAGCTATGCGGATTCCATATACCATTTTGTGACAAATTAGACTGGAGTTTAATTTTGCAATACAAATCGTAAGCATGAGGACGATGATTATCCGTGATCTTTTTTGGAAAGTATTTGCAGCTACAACTGCTGAAATAAGAGCTTAATTTGGCTTCACTAGCATTATCTTTGGGAAATCCTTAATGGTACAAAGTGATGCCCATAATGCATTTTTACCATACTACTGGATATCACTGCCCGCTAAGAAGATCACCTTGTAAATAGCTCCGTGATAAGATTAATGGAGCTTTCCAACCTGCCGTGTTCTTTCAAAAGTTTATACGCTGCTAGTAATTAAGGTGTTTGTACTTGACCTCTATCATTAGGCGGACGTCTTTGCTAAGAGCAGACTTGTTATTGAGCACTCAACTCTTATTAGGTTGCTAACTGATGGATGACATGGTAGCTTGTCTTAGAAGAAATTTATATACTGCGCGGAATTGAATTTGAACTTACACAAATGTCTTGTTCAATTTTGTGCTATGTACATCAGTTTGTACTCAACACTAATAATAGAAAGAGTGTTGCCTTGTCTTCTAAAAAATAAAAGCAATAATTTGAATAAAATTTTTTATTTATTAAATGTTAAAGTCGGTTGAGTAGTCTTTTTTTTCCTTTCAATCAATGGTTATATGGGATTGAGGAGCATTATTACCACATAATGGTGTATTACAGTAAAACTTGCAGATTTGAACCTTGGTCTCCTCTTTTAAATTTTGAAGAATCCAAACTGATTGAACTAATGCCACTTCATATCTTTCTTTTCTCATATTAATATTAATGATATTTCAATATATTATATATTAAAATTTAAGAATATTTTAAAAATAAAATTTTTTACCTTGAATTTTCTTTTTCTTATTTCATCTTAATAAACCCTTATTTTATTCAAAGTAGTTAATATAATTTATAAAATTAAATGAATTTATTTTTAAATAAATTTTTAGGTTAAAAATACCTTTTTTAGTTGAAAATTTGTTTTTACCCTTAATAAGGTCAAATGTTCTCTAAAATGACCCTCATGCTTTGTAGTAGATGTTAATTTTAGAAAACTAAAAACCAGATAAAAGTTTCACTTCTCATAAGCTCAAAAATTATAGATACTTTATAATAGATTTTAATTTCACAAAACTAAAAATCCATATAAAATTTCCACTTGCTTCTCATAAAATCAAAGTTATACAAAAGGATCCTTAAATTTTATAATAAATTTTAATGTCCAAGAAACTATAAAATTATAATAAAAATATCACTTAATTAAAATCTAAAATGTAATAGACAATCCTATTTCTTTTTAAAATCTAATTTTAAGTTAATTATATAAATGTGAATCTTTATTTTTATACTTATATATTTTTAAATACACATATTTGAACTTAAATCTTCCAAATAAAAATTGTGCTCCACCAAAAGCTAATTTATATAATTTTTTTCTAATAATTAAAAAATACAAATTTTATCTAATACTGATTTAAAAAAAAAAATTAATTTTTAATCTCTTGTGTGTCCAGCACCCTTCTTGCCTTTTACAAACATTTGCAATATGTGTCTAGCACCCTTATTGCCTTTTAATGGTGTAAGACCTTAGGTGTTTAATGTGTTTAAATTTAATTACATGTAATTAAATATTTTTAAAACATCAATTTAAGAAACAACATACAATTTTATTCTGGTACACGGACAAATATGCCACTTATATTAATGATGATGTGACCAGGGTTCAATCGTATAAAACATATTACTATTAAAAATTAAAAATAATAATAATTGCTTCCTATCAAGTTTGACATCCATAATTTTATACGTTAATTTGTCTTGACTAGCTCATGTTGCATTATTTTTAAAACACTTTTTTAAAGTTCTAATCCACGGTTATTCATTTTCATTGTATGGTGAATATATATTTCCTTGATCAACCATTTAAACTTTCTTTGAGTAAGTGTAATTTTTTTTTTAAATATGAGTTTTTTAAAACATATGTTATATGTTTGAATTTAAGATTATAAAAAGAAGTGAATTCACCTCTCCCTAGTGTAGAATAGTTAGGTGCAAGGGCTTCTTGACCTAAAACTAGAAGTATTCAAGAAGTTCATGTAGATGTTGGGGTGAACATAAAGGTTGGGAAGCCCTTTAACAAAGATGCAAGGTTGAGAGAGGTGTCCTCAAATATCATGGATGGACTCCAAACTCAATTAAAATTTGTGAAGGAGCCTAAAGGTTAACAACTTGAGTTAGATTCATTTCGTCACTCCCCTAATGTTTAAATGGAGGAAATTACAAAAAATATCTTATATGAATCTACTTTCTTGGAATATAAGAGGCCTTAATGGGGCCTCCAAGCAGTAGGTTCTAGCTTCTATTATGAAAGACTATAATCCAGATATTATAATACAAATTGTAAGAATGAGGATGATGATTATCCATAATCTATTAAACATTAGAGGAAATTACAAAAAATATCTTATATGAATCTACTTTCTTGGAATATAAGAGGCCTTAATGGGGCCTCCAAGCAATAGGTTCTAGCTTCTATTACGAAAGACTATAATCCGGATATTATAATACAAATTGTAAGCATGAGGATGATGATTATCCATAATCTATTGGAAAGTATTTTCAGTTACAACTGCCCAAATAAGAATTGTTTGGCTTCACTGGCATTGTCTTTGGACAATGCTTAATGGTAGCTTGACTTAGAAAAAAAATTATATGTTGTATTGAATTGAATTTTAACTTACACAAATGTCTTGTTCAATTCTTCACTATGCACAATGGGTTGTACTCAAAGTAATAAAAAAAGAGTGTTGCGTTATCTTATTAAAAAATAAAAAAACAATAATTTTAATAAAATTTATAAATTTTATTATTAAATGTTAAAGTATTTAATTTTTTAAAATGTCTAACAAATATAGATATAATGAGAGTTTTTTTTCATATTAATGATAGTTTAGTTAATTATATATTACAATTTAATTGCATTTTTAAAATAAAATTATTTACATATTTTTTTATCTTAAACCTTCAAATCTATCAAAAAGTAGTTGATCTAACCTATAAAATGATTTTCCATTTTAAATGAATTTATTAGATAAAAATGTTTTTTAATTTAATTGGAAAATAGTTTTTAACCTTTGATAAGGACAAAGATTATAGAAAATGATCTTTATACTTTATAATAGATTTTAATGTTAGGAACTTAAAAAAAATTAAAATTTTTACTCACCCTTAATGTCAAAGGTTATACAAGATGATCCTTATATTTTATAATAGATTTTCACTATGTAAAACTTTCACTTATATCAAGTCTAGAAAATAATATACAATCTTATTTTCTTTTAAATTTGAACTTTAACCTATTATATATAAATTTTACACTCTTTATTCTTATACTATTTAATTTATATAATTTAATTTATTTTTAAATACACTTCTCACTATAATTTGAACCTAAGTTTAGGAGATGAAAGTCTAAAACCAAACCAATATTATATGTAACAAAGACTAATTTATATAATTCTTCTATTAGCAAAAATATAATATAATATTTTTTTAGTTTTTTTAAAGAAATTGAAAAGGAGGGGCATATCAAGGACCACCTTCCCAATAAATTGAACTTAAGACTTCAAGAGTCCAATAGTTTTACTATCACAATGATAAGAAAAATCTAATATAATAATAAAAAATGCAATTCTAACATCTATTTAGTTCTTATTATCTTTTGAATGTAGCATCCTTTCTACCTTTTGCAAATATTTACAATTCTATAAACATATTATAAACATCCAATTATGTATAAGCTTAGGTGTTTAATTTATTTAAATTTAATTAAAAAATAATTTAATATTTGTAAAACATTAGTTTAATATATAACTAAGCAACCTACATAAGGGTATGAAGGCCTCCTTGCTATAACTTACATCGGCTAATGTGTTGGGGTATATTGAACTCATTTTCAAACAAGGGCTTTGAATTTAGCCCATAGTTTATGAGAATAGACCCATTCGTTGCTCTACATGCAATATCTTCAAGCATTCCTTTGGTTTGTGCTTGAGTAGTGCCTCGATTAGAAAGGCTCTACCTAGAAAAAAATAGGATAAAAAATATCCCTTGAAGGGCCATGGACAAGGATAATTTGTGGTGTCCAATATGACTCCCTTAGAAGCTCTAAATTCCAATCTGGAGTTCCATGAAGAATATGAAAGGATCATTGATAAATTAAGGGTGGTTGATGTTAATAACTCTGGCATGCAAGTTGTGCATCCCTCGAATAGTACTTATAGAGTCCTCCCTTAGCTTCAACAAGAATATTTGGTAACAGAGACCAACATCTCTTAGTAGTTTCTCCAAAACTCATTTATTTCTTTGAATTCCAAATATATGAATCAATATGAGCCTTAGGTTCATCTGAATCCAACTTTGAAAATTTTAGGATCCCCTTAGGGGACTATGACCGAGTCAAGTTCATTGCTCAAGCCTAACACCTTGAAGTGAATTCACCTCTCCCTGGTAGAGAATAGTTAGGTGCAAGGGATTATTGACCTAAAACAAAAAGTATTCAAGAAGTTCAGATAGATGTTGGTGTGAACATAAAGGTTGGGAAGCCCTTTAACAAAGATGCAAGGTTGAGAGAGGTGTCCTCAAATATCATGGATGGACTCCAAACTCAATTAAAATTTGTGAAGGAGACTAAAGGTTAACAACTTCAGGTAGATTCATTTCGTCACTCCCCTAATGTTTTAATCGAGGAAATTACAAAAAATATCTTATATGAATCTACTTTCTTGGAATATAAGAGGCCTTAATGGGGCCTCCAAGCAGTAGGTTCTAGATTCTATTATGAAATAATATAATCCAGATATTATTGTTTTATAGAAAAATAAAATGAATAGTAGTAGTGTAGAGGCGGTTAAAAGGTCAGCTTAGAAAGAAGTTGAATTTATGGTAAATTCAGCCAATGGTGCCTCAGGAGAACTTCTTTGCATGTGGGATCCCAAGTTAATAGATGGGTCAACCCCTTATATCTATAATAGAGTTATAAACCTCTTGTTTTATTTCAAATATTCAAGCTTTAAATTGATTACTTCTAATATTTATGCTCATAAATTTGGCTTCAATAGATTAATTCTCTAGGATTCTCTGAGCTCCATGAGAGAAATTTTCAAAGGAAAATTTTGGTTATTATCAAGAGATTTTAATACTCCTTTGTATCCTTCTGATAAAATGGATGGGTCTCTAGATTCTAGTAGTATGGAGGAGTTTTCTTCATTTTTTAATTCCCAGGAACTAATTGATATTGACCTAAAAGGATCTAGATGTACTTGGAGCAATAAACATATTGGCAGCCAAAACATCTATATTAAGCTCAATATAGTCTATGTGTCTAAGGAAGGAATACATAATTTTGGAGATGATTCCCTCTGCTCTCTCCCCAAATTGGCTTATGATAATAATCCACTCTTACTACAAAAAGTGTAGGACCCAATATTGTTTTCCAGACCCTTTAGATTTGAAGCTATGTGGTTGCATCATCCAAAATTAGAACCCAAGGTCAAAGAGTGGTGGTAACAAATATTTTCAAGGTCTCCACTTGCTTAGGTGACCTCCAAGTTGAGATACATCAATACTAACCTAAACGATTCAAACAAAAATATTTTTAGGAATGTGTCTTTAAGGAAAAAATATTTATGCACACAACTCAAGGAGCTGAAATCTACTATTGAAGAAACTGGTCTAATTAAGGATCAGAGTTGTAGAGAAAAAATCTATTGTCAAACCTTTTGTAGACACCAAAATAGCACCAATCCGATTATGTGATGACAAGCACTGATCGCATTGACACACACAGCCCCTAGGGCAGCCCCCAGAGGTTAAATAGTGGTCCTAACCACTCCCAAAAGCAGTTTGGAAGGTAAAAGGTCAATTTGGCACCTTTTGGCACTTTTCTCTCTCCTTGTCCTACCCTGTGATGATTACAAACTGGTGTTCATCCCACCCAGGGATGATTATCAGCATTCGCTCCAAGGTGAGGCGAATAGAAGGTTTTACTGGCAAAAAAAGTCAAACCTCGACAAGTCTGCCAGTTAACTACATCTTCAGGCCATGCAATTGCCAGGTGAAAGCACGAGATTCTGAGCAAAGGAAACACCAAGTGCGATTGCATTCAAAATCAAGTACGCTTAAGTCCTAGAAATGTAAATTGCATGAAAAGGAAAAGAAACACATTGGAAGAGACACAATAAAATAGAGAAAACACAGCCCTTTCATTAATATCCTTTGATCTCTGTTACAATGACGTCTCCTCCATTTTCAAGGGCTAGGAGCGCAAATAGAGTTTGATTACAATCACCGAATGATTCCTCTTTCCGCGTGCCCACGATTGCAATGGGCGGGCCAAGATGATGCCGCCGCTGATGTCGATGAGTTCTTAACCTCTGCTGCTTCTCCTGCGAACAAAGAAACAACCAAGATGTCAGTAGCACCTTCCGCAAATGAAAAGCGTTTGCTCTCTAAAACTAATGAAATATGCATGTAAATATTTGCCTAAAACAGTAATTACAGTGAGTCCAAATGGCTTCAAAACTTGGCAGAAGATAAGAAAAGTTACTAGAAGGCCACTGCCACTGAGATAGCCGACCAATCTACCTTCAACTGGAATTCATCCCTGGGCAGGACGAATTCTGACTGCAATTCATCCCTGGGTGGGACGAATTCTTCTGTGTTGAAGAAACCGACCTGTTGCTGCTCCAATGTCGGATCCCGAGACCTGCAAAATGCCTACAAACAGGGGGGTTATGTAATTGGGGCCATTTTGGGGTGACCCAGATGGTCGGATTTTCCCAATTTGGCCTCCACCCTCAGGAATTTTACCTCGACACATGCAAGTCAGCGAAACGACAAAGCAACACAAAACATACTAAAATCTGACCAAAAGTTACAAAATTGCAGCTATGGATTAATCAAACCTAATAACACAAAATGCAATCTAAAAAATGATCTAAAATGCTCAAAAACTAAAAATAGGACTTGGGAGGTGCGGGGGTGCCCAAGTGGGCCTCCCACTATTGGCACTTGATTTTGGAGCCAATCCACCAGGGATGGGCCCAAAACCTCTTAGGATTGAGGGGTCGGCAAATTGGTTGGTTCAGGTGTCCATGCGTTGGTTTTGGGTCCGGTTCGAGCTTCCAAAGGCCACCCAACAACCTCCCTTGCAAAAGAGATTGGTGGATGTGGGAAGGCGAACCAAAAGGGATGCAAGTGGGTCTTCAACTCGGTAGCACTTCGTTGCTTGAAAACTCCTTCTACTTGTCTGTTTTGGGTGAGAAAAGTCCCACCTTTTATAGACCCATGGGGTCTCTTTTGGGAGGGAAGCACAAATGCCATGTGTTGGTCATAGGTGCCATGTGGCAGACTTGTCTTCCCATGAGGGAGGGGAGTCCTCCATTGACTTGAGCTTTGATAAATGCCTTTTGTGACAGTCCTCTAACGGCCCCTCTTCCACCTACACATGCGTGCAAGGCATGAGTCATTAACTGACTGTTCTGGGATACCACTTGGCACCATTCACCTTTTTGCCCGTTAAGCTTAGAATTCGTCCCACCCAGGGACGGATTCAGAATTCGTTCTGGGGTGGGACGGATTCTATTTTGAATTCGTCCCTGGGTGAGATGAATACTGGGCAAAGTGTCCAAGTGTGCCAAATTGCTTCTTGACCTTACAAAATTGCTATGAAAGTGGTTAAGACCACTGTTTAACCTCTGAGGGCTGCCCTAGGGGCTGTGTTTGTCAAAGCGATCAGTGTTTGCAGTCACATAATCGGATTGGTGCTGTTTTGGTGTCTAAAGATGCCCCTTTTTGGGAAGCGCTACGGGTGACGCAGTGCTGAGCAAAAATAGATAACCAAAGCACTAATGATTAGGGTTTCTTGGTAACCTAACCAAATTTTGATGCCCCAAGTATGGAAATGGCATGCATTCTTGAATCCTTGCTTCTGACGAGCTAAGGAATTTGATTTCAAGTATTAACCTATTTCGGTGAGGTGTGACTTGAACTCAGACATTGATCAGTCATGAACAAGTGAAGGGCATTTTTATCCTCAGGGGGAACCTTGTGTTCATGATTCATGAAATGCCAAGTTTTTGATTGATTTGATTGTTTCTTGTTTACTGCCCCAAGCAGGAGCGTGATTGTCTTTTTCAATGATTCTTTGAATGCATGTCATTTTCCTTAATTGGGTGTGTGATTGTTGGTTGGTGACTAAGTGTGACTACCCCCTCAAGCGACGAATCGATGAGGGAATGACCTTCGTGAGAGAAGCGACGAGTCGCTTGACCCAAGATGACTTGTGCAAGGTTGCCTTTAGAGGGTGTACTGTTAAGCGTGTGCAATTTTTCCAACATTTGGACCTGTTTTTGGTGGGTGTTAACCCTTTTGGTGATGCTTGAATGGGGTGAAATCATCGAAAACCTATCTTCCCGTGGAGCGGTCCGGCTATGATAGCCTTCTTAGGGAGTAGGATAGTGACAATTTGAACCCCGACATCGATTTTCTATGCCAAGAGGTTAAGTGTGAGAGCACTTGTGTCCGACAATTCTTATTGTTTTGTTTTTATGTTGCATGTTTTGTTGTTTTTGTTGTTTTTTTTTTTTGTGACACCATTTGGGGATTAAATTTTCTAAAATCCATCTCTCGTGGAGCGGTCCAACTATGGTAGCCTTCTTAGGGAGTAGGATAGTGATAATTTGTGACCTCGATGTCGATTTTGTATGCCCATGTTGTCAGGTGCATTTGCAATCCTGTCAGGCAATTTTATTGTCTGTTTTTAGTGCATTTTGTCCTTTTGTTGATTTTTTTTGTGCTGGCCTGAATTCGTCCCTGGGTGGGACAAATTCCAGCTGGAGAATTCATCCCTGGGTGGGACGAGCGCTGATCAGAGCGCTCATCCCAGTCAAGGACGAATTCCAGTGCAAAGGGCCTATTTAAGGGCCAAAACTTGATTTTGGGCTCATTTGTGTCATTTTTTTCTTGCGATTTTGGAGCTCTGGGAGGAGGAGGTAATCTGCGAAGCGAAGCACTGCTAGAATTCTCTCTTCCATCATGAGTGCACAAACTGGTTCGAGCGGCGGAGCCGAGGCGAGACCTGTAAGTGACCCTAGGATTTATTTTGCTTTTATTTAATGCATTGTTTTTGTGTTGACGCTTTCAAAACTTTAAGATTTTTTGTGATGTTTTTGTTTAACATTTAAGGTTAGAAACCCTAGAACTGAAAATTTGATCTGTTATATTTTTTTTATTTTATTTTTATTTTTTTTATTTTTTGTGCTTGCAGGTTGTTAGGAGCCGGTACCGTGTACCCGCTGCATTTACTGAGGCGCGGTTGGCATTGACCGATGATGACTGGGAATGGCTTGATGCCCTTGGGCTCAAGCAGGTGGCTCGACTGGAGCCTATGGTTTTGGATCAGGCCTATCTGATGGCCCTGATCAAGCTTTGGGATCCGCGGACCAATACTTTCCATCTCCCGATAGGGGAGATGACTGTGACTCTTGAGGACGTCTATCGGTTGCTTCGGATTCCAATAGATGGTCTTCCTATCAGGAAATCTCCGTTTGATCAGCGGACTGCTATACTTACGAGATGTTTTGGACATGGGGGGGAGCTGGGTGTAGCAGACCCAATGGAGACAGCCGAAGCGGATTGTCAGGCTGGCAGGATTTTGGTTAGTTGGTGGAAGGAGAGGGGGGTGTTAGGAGTGAGGCACACATTCTTGATGGGCCTCATTTCTAACATTCTTCTCCCTGATTCGTCAGGCCCGAGGTTCCCATGGAACCTGCTGGATTTGGTGTGGCGATTGGCGAGTGCCCGATAGAGGCACCGTTGATTCCGAGATGGGGATAGACTTTGTTGGCACGACTTTATGGGGAGCTGTACGGGGTCCGCTGTCGACAGCGAAAGGGTGTTAATTACAGCTTTCTGTTGCAATGCTGGGGTTGGCAGCACATAGCTGTTGAGAGGCCTATCGGGTTACCGTGGACGACTCGGGCGGCGATGGATGATGAGGAGATTGGTTATGCAACTTTGTGGCGATGGTCTGCGAAGCAGGGGCAGAGTCGGCGATGGGCAGGTGCTGTTGAGTACTACATTGATGCCTTTTCGTGACTCACTCCAGGGGAGGTATTTTGGCATCCCTATCGGGACTGTCCAGCCTGGCCTGAGGTTGGAGAGTGGCTTTGATGGGTGCGGAGGGAGCGATGGTTGACTGGGCGGCACGGGATAGAGCATGAGTTATTTCCATACCATCGGGTTACACGACAGTTTGGGGTGCGCCAGGGGTTGCCTGGTGAGCCCATAGGCTATCGATGTCGGGGAGATGAGAGGGATCTAGAGCCACCGATCCTCGTGCCATTGGGCGAGGAGTCGGATGCGGTGATTGAGGTGTTGGATGTGGATGACGTCGGTACTACCACTGAGTATGACTCGTGGTGGGTATTGCGACGCTGGAGAGGAGAGGGTCCACTAGGAGGCGCGGAGGCGGCAGTGGAGGATGCTGAGGCGATAGGGGTGATTGGGGGGGCCGTTGGATGATGCAGACATGTTGGATGTGGGAGATGAGGATGTGGACTTGGGTGTTCCGGAGCAACCGGACATGCAGGATGTGGAGGAGCATTTGGAGCCTGAGCGAGCCATCGTCCCCGCGAGTCCTATGCGTCCAACCGATACAGAGGAGGTGGGGTCAGATGTAGGCGGCGAGGTTGCACGACTTACAGAGCTGCTGCGGATGTGGGATCTGGAGAGGGATCTTCTGCAAGCTCAGTTGGCAGAGCGGGATAGAGTCTTGGCGCAACGCGATGATGCATTGTCTATCTATCATCGATGGGAGGCAGAGTGGTGTCTGTACCGGATAGACTTGGAGAGGGAGGTCATCCGCCTTGGCGGGAAGCTCCCTGAGCCTTCGATCAGTAGATCTTCTCGATGGATGAGGGATAGTTTTATTGAGCAGTCATCATCATCTCGCCG